>CAUYRH010143464.1:0-11012 GCA_963574655.1 Perodicticus potto | reverse complement strand
TAGGTTTTCTTAGTTCTTCTATACCAACCTCTGCTCTCTAAAATTCCCTCGCTGTGCAAAAGCATTTGCATCTCTATCAAAGCACCCACCCCCCCCACCCCCCCTACCCCCCCCACCCCCGCCCGTTACAAATACCAAGTTGTATATAGTTTACATTACTAACCTCTCTGCCACTGACTGGGCCTCCCTCCTACCACATACATCTTGCTGGAGCTGCCAGGTTCTCACCACATTTAACTCTTAACTTGTCACTTTGCTACTCTAGTTCTATTCATTACTTTAATAGTTTTTGACTCATAGCAGTTTATTTCAAACCAACAAGTCTTGCAATTTTAAGACCTCATATTATATAGGTGTTTTAGTGATAAGCTATACACGACAATTTTCAATAACAAAGAAATTCACATATTTCTAATTCTGAGGAAAACTCTAAGAAGCTAGTTGTTCATTTAAGAAGTAGTAATGGTTCTTTAAACCCCCAATCCTTTCATAAGACATAAGAAAGTCAAGTTCTAGTCCTAATGTTAGCTCTTCTTTGCTGTGTGACTGTGGGCAAGTGACTTCTGTTCCAGACCTCAGTTTCTTCATCTACAAAATGAAAGGGTATGAAAAGAGAGTTTTAAAATCCCTTTCTAGTCTGGATGATCTAAATTTTATGCTGGATTTGTTGGTTACATTTCTCTATCACAAAAGTTCTTTACTTCCTCCCTACTCAACTCCTTAACTCTAAATGAATATCTTCAAATCCAAGTCATTCAGATTACCATCCATCAAAGATAGACTATGTTTCATAGCTAGAAACATAAAGACAGAACACAAAGAAACAAAATTATAGAATGTTATAATAAAGTCTTTGTATATATTTGTTTAGTGGAAAAGAGAAGAAGACTAATACTTTTTTGTGGATAAACTGCTAGCCCTTGCCTTATTTGTATTTATATATACAGCTGACTTGTTGCAAACATGATTTAAAAATCTGGTATATTCAAATTCATGTGATAGCACATCATGTTACAGTGAGGGTTTAATATGCCCCAAAAAGCAACAATAGTTTGCATTTCAAAATAGATTTTCTGTTTAATAGTTCAAGGTCTGTTTTCTATTCATCTAACTTGGTTTGCAGTATACAAAGGTGAATGATGATTAAAATTAGATGTGTGTAAGTGAGTGTGCAGTAAACCACTGCCCTAGCTCCTATCAAATGCCTATTGGCTAACTAGACATGCTCACAGGTTCTCATTTTTGACAAAATTTCCATATGCCACACAGAGGCATTTGCACATATACACAGGCATGGATCCAGAGATTTCTAAACCATTGCTCTGACTCAATGTAAGTGGGGGGTTATGCCGTGTCAGCTTGCGCCATTTCTACCCAGGGCAAGGTGATGTGATGAAATCTGAACGATGCACAGCGCAGACTTGTGTACCAATAGCAGACTAACCCCACACTGACAGGATGCCCGCTGGGCAGCCAGACTGGCCTCAGCACAGGCTTTCCTTACCTCCTCAGCTTGGGTGGTTAGGCTGCGCTATGAGGGGCTTAAGCTAGCACCAATATGAATTTAAAGGTCAACAGGCTAGAAATTAAATTGAAGTTTGGCTGCAAAAGGATTATTCTGAAGTTCTATTTTGATTTAGAAATTTCTGTTACGGATAGTTTTCTACAAGAGCTGATTCATTTAAGTCTCATTTAAAAGGTTTTCATTTTTTTATTTTACCCACGCGCTTGCGCGCTTGAGCACACATACACACACACACACCCCACATACAGCACAGGATGGCTAGAATGAATGGTAATTTGTGCATTGTAGAGAAAGAATTTTAAGGTCTATAAGAGCTATTTTCTACGGCTTACCTTGAGGAAGGGGTTTAACCATGTTGAGAAAAGCGGAAGAATTAATGCCCCATCTGGCTCAAAGGATCTCTTCTCATGAGTCTTTAGGTTTCTCCACCTTTATTCGGAAAGTCTGAATGAAAACTCCTTTACTGGCAGTGGAGCCAGAAACAGAGATAGTTCTGTCTTGGTCTTTAACACAGCAGAAAAAAAACAGAAAGGAAAAAAAAAAAACCCGGGGGAGGGGAAGTCAGACCTGTAGTGGCAAATACTTTGTATAGATTTTACATGCAGATCTAAATCTCGATGCACGTATTCCCCAAAGAGAGCTCAGCAGGCTAAGTTGTTCACCTCCTCCTCCTCTTTCTCCTCCTCTTCTTTCTCCTCCTCCTTCTTCTCTTTCTCCTCCCCCTCCTCCTCGGCCTTTTTCTCCTCCCCCTTCTCCTCCTCCTACTGTTTTCCACCCCTCCTCCTCCAGTATTTTCCTTCCCCTCTTTTTCCCCTCCCCCTTTCCCCCTTCCCTTCTTCCTCCTTTACCTCCTCCCCCTCCTTCTCTTTTGCCTCAGCCTCCACCTCCACCTCTGTCTCCTCCAATCTGACAGATGAACCGAAGCAGCAGAAACTGCAGTTGTAGACGCAGGGTATCTCAACGGAGCAGTAGACACCGCTAGTGTGTGATTATTTATAAAGCTCAGGGTGTGTTGGTATATAATCTGAGTGGGGGAGGGAGATGAGGTTGCAGTGTGTTCAACTCAGCTAGTTGGCTGTTTTGTGAATGTAGATAATTTCTGGAGGTCTTGTGAATGGGTTATAGAGGAAGATAGGAAGGAAGGGATTTATTGCTCCTTCCTATAATATCTTTTTCTCTCCTTCCCTGTGTCGTTTGCTTTCCCGGAGCTGTAGCTCTTAATGCTTGGCTAAGTGGCGTCATCCAGATGAAATTGAATCGACCCATTAGAACTCCCCATAGGAATCTCTGTATCCGGTCCCTGGGTAATAACTGAAACAAAATTTAAAGGAGAGTCGGGGTGGGGTGTAAAGTAACAATTTTAAAGAGGCTTCATTTAAATATCTCTGCCAATCACAGTTCTACCAAGCCACTCAAGCCTTGCTGAGTGACTGCAGCGGCAGTCAAGTAAAAAGACAGAGCTTCTCCTTTGTTTAAGGTTTTCCTATCGCTTTCCCTCATTCATTCCCACTTTATCAGCTCTGTTTGTCCTTCCATTGCCAATGGGAAACCATTACCCAACCTACTTTCCCTCTCTGCCTTTGGTATGTCATACATTCAACAACAAATATTTATTAAATACTCCAAGAATCTTTATAAATGTCTTTTAACACAACAATTAGGTGAAGGCTATGTTAACTAGTTTGATGTAAGCATTCCAAATTGTTTATAAAATCAGCACATTATACCCCATAAATGCATTAATGCATACATGATTTATGTATTTATGACTTAATAAAAGAAATGCTAGGTGTTGAGGATTTAATGAGTAAGTATTGGATGGAATATTTCTGCCTTCGTGGACCCTCCTTGGGACTTCCAGCCTTCTGAAAATAAAGCCCTTTTGGACATTTTCTCTTAAAGTTAAATGAAAGACAAAAATTTCCATAAATTATCTTCAGTCCATTATACAATTCAATACCAAGGGATCTTCCTTCTGGGCATCTAGACAAAAACACTTGGAAGACAGAAAGCCTCATATCTAAAATAAAGGAGGTCTGATTTAAAGCCCTATTCAATGGACAAGAAGCAGGAGTTAGCCATCAACATTCTTGGGATGGTTTGGTTACCTCATCTATAAAATTGAGATGGTGAATGGTGATGGCTCAGAGTAAAACAAACTGTGAGTCAAGAAACTGAGATTATTGATCTTAGTCTCTTTGTGTGACCTTTGCAATTTATTTCCCCTCTGGAGCCTCAATTTTTACATTAACATGAAGGATCTGATTATGTAATTGCTAAGGTCCCTTCTAACTCTGCCATACAACTATTTACACTCTTTCAGAGGTGTTATGAAGACAGAAGAAGGCATGAGGTGAAAAAAAAAGGTACATTTTGTGTGTGTGTATGTAATGAAGATGATTGTTCTTTCAGTGTGTGTATAATTTCTAAGCAAATCCAGATTTCTTTTCCAAATTCGAATTTCCAGTCAAGAGGTTTTCCTATGTAAATTCCTTTGTGGCTCTCACCTCTTTCTTGCTTTTAACATTAGAGCTAACTTGTAGGTTAATCTGTAGAAGAGGATGGATTTACTTATGTGTTTATTTACTCATTTATTCAATAAATATGTGTTACGTATTAACTATGTGCCAAACACTATACTAACTAGATTCAGGTCATTCAGGTTAGGATTCAAATTTTTGCTCTTCACCTCGTGAGCTATCTAACTTTGGGCAATTTAATTTACCTCTATTAGCCTGTTTTTTGATCTTAAAAGGGAAGTAACAATATAGGATTATGCTATTGTCCTGTAGATTGAATAAGGTCTTGCATTTATCATGTTTCTGGCATATAGCAAGCACTAAATGAAGAGTAGCTATGAATGTTAAGAAACTGTTGTTGTCCTAATGTACCAAATTGGAGAGGCCAAGAGATGATTTCAACTCTAAGTTCTTTTGTATTTTTAAAGTCCAGCTTTAAATTTGAACAGCTGAGTTACCTAGTTCCCTTCTGTCCTTTACTGTGTGGACCTATATTAAGGCAACAATGAAAACAACTATTATTTAACCTTCTCACCTCCTAGGATGAGACACTTGATAAAAAAAATATGTCAATGATCATTCATTCATTCAACAATGCCTACTATAGGCCACTCACTAACTTCTGGTAATTCAACAACTAAATTTCCTGCCCTCCTAAAGTTAATATTGAAATGGGTAGGAAAAAATATTTACTGTGTGACAGATACTATTCTAAGCATTTTACTTGTTTTAACCTATTTAATTCTCATGATAAACCTATGAGGTATATTTATAAATTGTATTGATTTTACAAATGAAAAACCAAGGTTCAAAGAGATAAAGTTATTTGTCCAAGGTTACACAACTGGTGAGTTGCAGATCTAGGATTTAACTCAGGCCAACTCACTCCAAAGCTGGCACTCTTACCCACTACAGCACAATATCCAACCATCTGCAAATCCTTCCAAGGATTTGTGTTCTAACTCTTTCAAACTATTTGGTATCTGTTATGGTCTGAATGTTTGTGTTTCCCCCAGATTCACATGTTGAAACATTCACCAATGTAATAATATTAGCAGATGGGCCCTTTGGGAGGTGATTGAATCATGTAAGTTAGAATCCTCATGAATGGGATTACTGCCCTCTTTTATAAGGAGGGCAGTAATCCTCCTTATAGTAATCCTTATAAAAGAGGGCAGTAATCCCCCCTTGCCCCTTCCACCATGTGAGGACTCAGCAAGCAGGTGCTGTCTATGAGAAAATGGGACCTCACCAGACACTGCCAGCACCTTGATCTTTCTGTTGTTTATATGTTACCCTTTTGAAGCTGTTTTGTTATAGCAGCCCAAATAGACTAAAATACTGTGCCTGAATGTTCCATATTGTATATGCCTTTGCTTTTGAGCATGCTATCATGGTCATTCTTCCTGAAATGCCTCCCTAACCCATACCTTTAGACCTTTAGACCTAGGCCTTGAAATTACTTGCTGCAGGAAAAACCTTACCTAATCACCTCTCTTTCCAAAAGACCAGTTTAGGTATTTGTCCTCTTCTTTGTGCTCCAGTGGCTCTCTTGCACATACCACTATCACAGAACTTATCCTTAATTTTAATTGTTCATCTCCCATTGTAGAAAGTGATCTCTTTGAGAGCAGAAAAAACATTTATCATATCTGTCTTCACTGCTCTGTCCTCAGAGCCTGGCACACTGGTCACTCAATTAATGTTTATGGAATAAATCAGTAAGTGACTCTTGGAAATCTACATGAATATCTTTATTTGTAATTTTTTTTTTTATTAAATCTTGAACAGGTAGATCATATATACATTAATGCACTTATGGGGTATAATGTGCTGATTTCACATACAATTTGGAATGCTTAAATTATACTGGTTAATATATCCCTCACCTCATTTACTTAATTATTGTGTTAAAACATTTATATGCTATACTTAATAGATCCAACATGTACCCTTGCAATATGCACCATAGGTGTGATCCCACCATTCACCTTCCCTCCATGTGACCTCTCCGCTCCCCTTTCTTCTTCTGCTTCATCCTGGGCCATAGTTGTGATCTATTCCTCATATGAAAGTGTGAGTGATTGTAAATTGGTTTCATAATAGTACTGAGTACATTGGACACTTTTTCCTCCATTCTTAAGATACTTTACTAAGTAAGATATGTTCCAGCTCCATCCATATAAAGATAAAAGAGGTAAAGTCTTCATCTCTTTTAAGGCTGCACAATACTCCATGGTATACATATACCACAATTTATTAATCCATTCATGGGTTGATGGGCACTTGGGCTTCTTCCATGACTTGACTATTATGAATTAAGCTGCAGTGAACAATCTGGTGCAAATATCTTTGTTTCCAAGTGATTTTTGGTCTTTTGGATATACTCCTAGTAGAGAAATTGCAGGATCGAATAGCAGTTCTACTTTTAGATCCCTGAGTATTCTCCATACTTCTTTCCAAAAGGGACGTATTAGCTTGCATTCCCACCAGCAGTGCAAAGCACCAGTGTCAGACTTTAAAGATCTGGAAAAAATAGTACTTCATTTTATATGGAACCATGAAAACCTTGAATAGCCAAGACATTACTCAGAAATAAAAACAAATCAGGAGGCATCACACTACCAAACTTCAATCTATACTATAAATCGATAGTGATCAAAACAGCATGGCACTGGCACAAAAATACAGAGGTAGATGTATGGAACAGAATTGAGAACCAAGAGATGAACCCAGACACTTATTGTCATTTGATCTTTGATAAGCCTATCAAAAATATAAATTGGGGGAAAGATTCCCTATTTAACAAATGGTGCTGGGAAAATTGGCTGGTGACTTGTAGAAAACTGAAACTTGGACCCACACCTTTCACCATTAACAAAAATTGATTCTCACTGGATAAAAGATTTAAACTTAAGACTTGAAAATATAAAGATTCTTGGAGAGAGTGCAGAGGAAACACTTGAAGAAATTGGTCTAGGAGAATACTTTATGAAGAGGACCCCCCAGGCAATTGAAGTAATACCAAAAATACATTATTGGGATCTGGTTAAACTAAAAAGCTTCTGCACAGCCAAGAACACAGTAACTAAAGTATGCAGACAGTCTTCAGAATGGGAGAGGATATTTGCAGGTTATGCTTCTGACAAAGGTTTGATAATCAGAATCCACAGAGAACACAAACTTATTGACAAGAAAAGAACAAGTAATCCCATTTCATTGTGGGCAAGGGACTTGAACAGAAACTTCTCTGAAGAAGATAGGCACATGGCCTGCAGACACATGAAAAAATGCTCATCATCTTTAATCATCAGAGAAATGCAAATCAAAACCACTTTGAGATATTACCTAACACCAGTAAGAGTGGCTCACATAACAAAATCCCAAAACTACAGATGTTGGCGCGGATGTGAAGAAAAGGGAACACTTTATTTGTACTTTAAACTGCTGTGTTTCTAAAAGACTATTTGTATTTTCATGATTCTTGATACACTATCAGGATAGTACAATTATATATAGAAATTTGTTGTTGCAATTATATATAGAAATTTTATGTTGAGGCATTAGAAAATTCACTAGGTATCATCTGACAACTTGTTCTACAAAATCATCAGATTTTTGCAGCAGTGAATTTCAGGAAATTTTTTTCTTAGCTCTTTAGTAAATGGTGTGCTTTTCAGAAAACATGTTATGACAGATTCATTTAGTTGTCCAAGTTTATACACCTAGTTAGTGATAGTATTGGGCCTAGAAGTGATCACAGTCTCCTGTCTCAAAGTCTTCTTTCTTTTTATAAGACAACTTGCTGACATTAATTCAATTCCAACTTAATTTAGAGATAGGGTCTCGGCACAGATCAACCCATCTACCTGAAAGCTGTCGATTTCCAAAAAATAAATAAGTAACCTTAAAGAACACCAGAAACATCACCGTGCACTCCAAATATCTTTATTACTACTCTGTTTTAGAAGTCTCTATTTTATGTTTCTATTTTAAAGTTTCTATTTTAGAAGTCTTTATTTTATAATGAATTAAATGCCTCTTTCCACACTTTATAACAACTGGTTGCTCAGATAGTTTCTGATATGACAGCTAACTCAAAAAGGTTTTGAAAGATGGGGTAATATATCTGACAGAGTACACTGAATAAAGACACTAGGACATGGGCAAAAGTGTTGTAGGAGTTAACAAATGTACAAAAAAAATTAAGTACTCGGGGAAGGATTCACAGAGGAATTAGAACCTGGGCAGAAAATGAATAGGAATATATAATACGCATGAAGGGTACATGTGGAAAGCTGCATTGGTGGCATTGTGCATGAAGTCTAAGAACAGTGAAACGCTCTAATTTTCTTATGTAAGAGGTATGTTGAAGAGAGGAGTGGAATATATAGTGTTGGAGAATAACTTGAATGACAGGCAGAGTGATATAGAAATAAATTTTAGGGTAAAGGAATATAGTGTTAAAATAAGCCACAGCTAAGGAAGAGACATTGAGATATATTGCAGGGGAGAGTATTGGAGTCTAGTAATTTAGGGTATTTGAGAATAATCTAAACAGGAAATAATAAAGGTCTGGTTAGGAAATTGACAGTGAGAATGAGAAGATGAGAATGGGAATGACGATGATGCCATTACTATACATAGAAGTTGAAAGGGGGGAGTCAGTTTAAAGGAATAAATATACATATGTGGGTAGTAAAGAATATGGAGATTATATTATCCAATTCCAATTATAAAATTCTACTCAAAACCCCAAGCTAACTGCTTATCCTGATTTCTCTTTTACTTGGAATGCTATCACAAATGCTTTAGTTACGCAATATCAGAAACTTTAGGATCTATTTGACCTTTCTCTCTTTCCTTTAGCCTCTACTTAAATGAATCAAGTATTATTGTTTCTGTCCTAAGATATAATCTTGTTTCTGTCTACTTCTCACTTCTTCCACTGCTGTCACACGAGCACAAATCACAGCACCTCTTATATGGACTACAACACAGCATTCTAATCAGGCTCCTTTACTCTGCTTCTGCCTAGTGCCCTACTCTCAACCACAAATTCTCCACAGGGGTACCAGAGTGATTTTTCTATACATCAAGTCCGATCATGTCACTTTCTTGCTTAAAATTCTCCAACTGCTTCCCAATGTATTGATGTTAAAAGATAATCCAAACTCCTTACCCTGGCTTATGAGGACTCATCCAATCTAATTATATACTGTCATTCTAAATTTATTTCTCATTCCCACCTTTAAGCATACAGCACTACAGTTAAACGAAACTATTCTGCCTTTTCCAAGATTATCCTCTACTTTTCCATTATCATATTTTTGTTTATACAATTATCTTTTCTTGAAATGCACACTTCTAAGCAATACAATCTTATTCAACCTTCAAATACTACATTGAATGTGATTTTCTCTATAATATTTTTCATTATCTCATCATCCAGAAATTCCTCTGAAGTGTCATAATAATGTAGTTATGCTTCATTTATGGTTCTTACTTTCTAACTTATACTTTAGTAAACTTACATATATGTCTTATCTTTCCAACTAGAATTAGCTCCTTGAAGATTCATATATGTGTTCTCTGAAATATTTTTTACCATGACTTTCATATAATAAGCTCCTGTTGAAATAACTCAGGAAATACCAAGTTACAGGTAAAGCAAGGAATAGAACCCAGGTCTCTTGACAGTTGGTGCAGTATTCTTTTCACTATACAATAACAGGGAAGATGATGAGATCTTTGAGTTCTTCTTTGGAAGTGTTGAATTTGAGGTGATGATGGAACATTTTCAGGTAGGAATATTTGGTATAAAGTTAGAGATACAGGACTAGAATTTGAGTGATAGGACAGGACAGGGTCTTTAAGGCTTGTTAACACAAAAGATTATTGGAGTTTTGAAAATGAATGAAACTTCTGAGGTAGAGGAAAGAGATAGAAAAGGACTATAGTGTTGACCATGGGAACAGTTAGAGAACAAAAGGGTAAAGAAGAATTAGTGAAGAAACCAGAGAAGAAATACCAGAGATTAGCATAGCATATTGCCATAGAATAGTAGAAAGAGTTTGAATAAAGATGGGATAATGAAAATGGCCTGAAGGAAAATTATGGTAAGATATTTGAAGTATCCAGTGAATTTAGCCATGTGATGACTTATTGAAAACAGTTTTGGTGGTAGAGTACAAAGTCAAACCTCAATATGTTGAAAGGGAACTAAAGAGCATGGCAGAATTATAAGATTTCATCAACATAGGAAAACCAAGCAAATTTTTCAGTGAAAGTAAAGAGTCAGTGGGAAAGAAGAGATAAAGGAGGAAGTTTGAAGACATTTAGCGTTAGAGCCAAATTTGGGGAAAATCTATCAGGATTGGCATTTTTGACCAAATCATAACAAGTACTTTAAAGTGAAGGAGAGACACCAGGTTTGCCTATGTGACAATTTTACCTGGAACTAATCCCTGCTGGAAAAAAAAAGGATTTAAGACATACCCTATAAATATCTTCTTTCATGTTTACATGGATGGAGCTGGAACATATTCTTCTTAGCAAAGTATCTCAAGAATGGAAGAAAAAGTATCCAATGTACTCAGTCCTACTATGAAACTAATTTATAGCTGTCATATGAAAGCTATAACCCAATTATAGCACAAGAATATGGGGAAAGGGGCAAGGGAGGGGAGGGGAGGGGAGGGGGGAGAATTGGTGGAGGGAGGGTAATTGTTGGGACCACAACAACGGTGCATCTTAGAAGGGTACAGGTGAAACTTACTAAATGCAGAATATAAATGTCTGAACACAATAACTAAGCAAAGGCCATGAAGGCTATGTTAACCAGTTAGATGAAAATATTTCAAAGTGTATCTCTCCCTCTACCAGGAGCTTTGGTGTTTTCTGTATTCTTTTCTGTAAATCAATTCTGTCTTACCACAGAGGGGTGGGGGTGGGGGAAATAATGTAAT
>CAUYRH010143462.1:0-27499 GCA_963574655.1 Perodicticus potto | reverse complement strand
ATTTGTTTTACTTTTTAGTTACTTATGGCATTACCTAAAATGTTATGTGTTGTCCAGATTTGTTCATTTTTGGCTTTTTTTTTTCCTTTTGGTCCAGTTTTCCATTCATCAGTATTTGGATATTTTCCGTTTTACCTTTTTTTTATTATTACAAAAACTTAAAACTTTTTTGCATCTAGTTGTATGAAGTTGGGTAAAATGTTTTCCTGAATACATAATTTAAAATAGTATTTGGGGGCACTAACTCATGTAGTACTCACTATTAGTAATTATAAACAAATGATGCTTTAATCTACTTGGAACTAATTTTCACTTATTTTATAAAATAAGAAATAAATTTTTAAAGTTTGTACATTAACATTAATCTGGAAGCATTTATTTAATAGTTTGTTCTTTGTCCAGTAATTTAATGTCACCTCAATTATATTTGCAGTTCACCTACAGTTCTCTTCTTGAGGTCCTGATTTTATTCATTGTGCTATATAACCTTGATTCCATCAAAGCTACACTACCCTCAGAACAAGTATACACATTGATATGTATAGTAAGTTTTGCTATCTGGTTGTACAAATATTAGTATTGTGCTCCATTTATTAAAAATTTCCTTGGGGATTGCTGTTCATTTACTGCCCCCATAAAATATTAGAATCAGTTTCTTAAATTCTACCAAATAGACTATCAGAATTTTGGTTGTAATTAGATTGAATTTATGAAGCAATTTAAATAAATTTTTTTACAAGATTAAGTTTACCTATCAATAATACTAGATATATCTCCATTTGCTTAGAAGATTTTGAACCCACCTTTCAACTGTACTTAAATTTTACCATAAAGAACTTAAATAAATTTTGTTATAATTATTCTTAAGTACCTTATACAATATTTGCTGAAGCTGCTAGTATCACCAACTATTTTTGTTTACTTTTTCTAAGCATTTGTTTCTGGTATATAGAATGGTCTTGATTTTTATATATCAACCATTTATCCAAAGAGATTGTTGATCCTCTTAGTAACTCTATTAATTCATTTGTAGAACCTCTCTGATTTGCTACAAAGATGATGGTATCATTTTTCAACATAGACATTTCTTTTCTACCTTTTCAATCCTTCAAAGAGTTCTTTGTACTTTCTTGTACTAAATTTCCCAAACCACCAGTGAAATATCAGGTGAAAGGAATGATAATGAGCCTCCTTAAACTCCACTAGAACTTTCAGTTCAAATGTTTATCCCTTAAGTGTGCTGTTTGCTATTGAGTACTTACAGTACTGATACTCTGTATCAATTTAAGGAAGTTTCTTCTATTTCGAATTAGGTTTTATTTGTTTTATTGTGCTTTTGTTGTTGTTTCTGGTAGTTAGGGGGTGGGACCTAAATTAGGGCCAGAAGGTGAAGAACTCTGAGTAAATTTTCTTCTCCAAGATTTCATATTGAAAAATAAAAGTTTCATTTTGTTGAAGAGCAGATTTTTTAATTTCAAATTAACATGAGGGTACAAATATTTAGATTACATTATTTTCACTGCCAGGGTAAAGTTACAGTTATAAAAGAGCCGCTCAGCCAGGGAGCGTGTCCTACACCCTTGCAATGTGCACAGTAGGTGACATCCTGCCACGTGCCTCCTTCCTTCAGTCAATTGTTCTTCCCCCTCCCTCCTTCTGTTTCCCACCCTCCTCTGCCCACATATTAAACTGTATTTATGTTTTATTGTTCATGTGAGCATGCAATTGTTTACATACTGGTTTCATATTGGTATTGAGTACATTCCATTATTTATTTTCCCATTATTGAGATACTTCACTAAGAAGAATGTGTTTCAGCTCTATCCAGGTAAATATAAAGATGTAAAGTCTCCTTCCTTTTAAATATCTGAACACAGGGTATACATATACCACAATTTGTTGATCCATTCATGGGTTTATGGGCATTTGGGTTGCTTCCACAACTTGGCAATTATGAATTGAGCTGCAATAAACATTCTGCAAATGTCTTCATGGTAAAATGATTTTTGTTCTTCTAGGTAGATACCTAGTAATGGGATTGCAGGATCAAATGGAAGGTCAACTTTTAGTTCCTTGAGGATTCTCCACATTTCTTTCCAAAAGGGCTGTATTAGTTTGCAATTCCACCAGCATTGTAAGAAGTGTTCCTTTCTCTCCACATCCACACTGGCATCTGCAGTTTGGGGACGTTGTGATGTGGGCTAATCTTACTGAGGTTAGGTGATATCTCAGAGCAGTTTTGATTTGCATTTCTCTGGTGATTAAAGACAATGAGTATTTTTTCATGTGTCTGTTTACCATTTGCTGTCTTCAGAGATACTGCTGTTCAAGTCTCTTGCGCACTTATAAAGGGGAATTGTTTGTTCTTATTGAGTAATTTGAGTTCTCTGTAGATTCTAGTTACTAGCCTTGGTCAGAGTCATAACATGCAAAAATCTTCTCCCATTCTGAAGGCTATCTATCTTTTTGCTTTGTCTGTGTACCTTTAGCTGTGCAATAGCTTTTTAACTTGATCAAATCCCAGTTGTCTATTTTTGGGGATGTTGCAAATTGCCAAGGGGAGTCTTCCTCATAAAGATTTTTCCCAGGCCACTGTCTTCAAGCATTTTCCCCAAACTCTCTTCTAGAAATGTTAATGTTTTGTGTCTTAAATTTAAGTCTTTTATCCAGCAAGAGTCAATTTTTGTCAGTGGTGAGAAGTATGGGTCTAGTTTCAGTCTACGGGTTGCTAACAAGTTCTCCCAACCATTTGCTAAATAAAAGTTAATTTCCCCAGTTCATGTTTTTGTTAGGCTTATCATAGATCAAATGATGATATGTGGCTGGGTTCATCTCTACATTCTCTATTCTATTCCAGATGTCTATGTTTCTATTTTGTGCCAGTCTCATGCTGTTTTCATCACAATAGACTTGGAGTATAATGTGAAATCTGGCAACGTGATGTCTCCAGATATTTTTTTCTTAAGAACTTTATTTGTTATTCAGGTGTTTCTTTTCTAGTTCCATATGAATTGAAGTACTATTTTTACAAGTTATTTAAAGCATGACATTGGTGTTTTGATGGGGATTCCAGTAACTTATAGATTACTTTGAGTAGTATGGACATTTTAACAATGTTTATTCTTCCCAGCAATGAGTACAGTATGTTCTTCCATTTGTTGATGTCTTCTGCTACTTCCCTCCTCAAGGTTTCATGGTCTCTTTATAGCAATCTTTCACAACCTTTGCAGATTTTAAAACTTCCTTTCCTTCTAGTCTACTCCTTTATTGAGATCGTTACCATATTAGATTTCAAATTTTATGTAAACAACTCATCTTATTCCCCAACTTGAAATTGGTCCAAAGACTTATCTCTGCTTCTTAATGAATGTTAACACTAAAACTCCTTGTAACTGAGATTGGCAGATAATCTACTCAAATACCATTCCTTACCTTCTGCTTCCTCTTTATTTTTCTGCTTCTTGACCTATGCATTACTTTCTCCTGAGTTCCAATATACTTCTAAAGGTGAACTGTATACTGTATACACATTTAAATCGCCATGGTTCATATTTGATTTTTAAAATTATATTAATGTAGTCAATTAGTTTTGTAAAATAGTTTTGAAGTCATCAGAATGAGATCTATCATGTGTCAGATAATTTGATTTAAGGATTGATAAGGGAGACAGAGAAGGAGGAGGAGGGGGGAAAAAAAGTGAAGTGAGTCCGTTTCTCAGCTTTTCCTCTCTTGGTTTCTTGGCATGATTCATACATTCATTAAGAACATATTAATTGAAGTTTGGCCATCAAGTAACAGTTTCTAATAAGGGTTCCCAGTTGGAGTTAAATTTGAACTGATATGTGATAAATAAGCTGAAGCTAATTAGAAAACTAAATGGAAGAGAAATTAGGAAAGAAAAATGTTGCAGGTAAAGAGTCTAAAAGCATCTGGAGTTCTGGAGATTTCAAAACATCCCTAAAACTACTTTATTTGCCTTACAAAGCATATGCCAATAGTTTTCAAAAATTTACTGTTTTATTTCATTTCAATAAATTTAGTTATCATTCATCTTGTTTACTTGTAATTCCAGGTACTTTATAAGATGCTAAAATTTGTTGCCTTCTCATTGGTGATTTACTATTTCAGAGACTCAGGAGTGCTGACATTTGTCAGGCATCTTTATTTTTTTTGCTTATGATTGCAAATACACAAGTTTTGTTAGTTTACTTTAAAAAGTATTGAATGTGTCAAATACAGCTCTTATATCAGACATCTCTCTTTCAATTCTCTGATTGGATTTAAGTTTGTTTATCTTCGTGTATTTTCTGATATATTTATATGCTCATGGTTTCCCTAATTCAAGTCTACATTTATCCACCTTGACATTAGATATTCAGATGCATACAGGCTTCTATAAATTTAGTTATATCAGTAACTATATCTGCTTTTCATTGGGTAAAAAAAAATGTCCATTCAAACCAGGGATTTTTTGGAACTCTCCAATGTACTACAAGCTAAAGTCTCAGTGGTGGCTTCAAGATATGTTGAGTTTATGTCTCAGGAATTGTACTCTAGTGAGTTTGTGCTCAACCTATGTAAAAGTAAGACTACATAAGCATTATTCAAAGCATGTTCCAAGTTCTTTTGGACTAATAATTATACTAACAGTTTGCAGGAGTTTGGGAAGTAATTTAAAAGTGAAAGAAAATATATCTCTGTTTTAAAATATTAAAGACCAAATATTTGTGTAAAGCAAGTCATAGGAATGACTGAAACAAAAGCTGAGGAAAATATTTAAAGTATATTATAATAAAGGAATGCATTATAAATGACATACCTCCCCACTTATTCAAAATAAGTGGGGGGAAGCAAGATGTCAGACTAGAGGCATCTCCTTGCTGACTACTAGCAGTGAAACATGTGTAAGTGCACTTTAGCCACCTCTGGCTGGGGGAATCTGCATAGAGACATCACTCTGGGGGCACAGTGAAGCAGCAGGAGACTTCAGGAGCCAACAGAGAGGTCTAGAGCTGAGGAAAACTGACGCAGAAGGCAGGGGCTTGGTATGGGGAGAGGCTGGTCAGTCGGCTGGCTCACCCATGGAGGTCTGAGGACAAAAAAGGGCTGTCCTGTAGCATTTTCCTTTTTGACTGTATTGCTCTACAGAGCAGTGAGTAGACTCAAACAGAGTTTGTCAGATGGGGATGAACACTAGGTGGGATGGTTTCCCCATTGGCTTGACAGCTGGTGGGGCACTGCCATTTTGGGAAGGCTAGAGAGTTGGGAGGAGCAGTCCTCCGGGTCTCAGTGCAGGGCTGGCCCTGGCACACCTGCTGAGGTCAACCAGCTATCCTTGAGGTGAACCGAGCAATCCCCACACCCCCAGGAAGGCTTCATTGTTGTCAGGGGTCACTGTCTGACAGGCCTCCTGGGACGTATGGTGGGAGTTTTGAGACCCCAGTCTTGTGGGGACTGAATGCTGACTAAGTGAACAGGCCTAGATTGAGGGGGGAAAGAGGACAGGAAGACAAGTCTCCTTTCCAACTAGTAAATGGCTTCTGACGCCCATCATACACAGTAAATCCAGCATGATGAAGTCTCCATCTTCTAACACCACCTCTGGTGTCCAAGGTGTATACTGATACACACACACACACACATATACACAGACATATATACATACACACATATATATACATATACATACACACATATATGTATATATACATATATACATATATATAGTTTTACATGTTTTCTTCTTTTCTCAAGTTTTTTCCTTGGTTTTTTCCCTTTATTTCTTTTTCTCTTTTGTTGGGGCAGCTTTTTGTTTAGTTTTTTATTTTTAAAAGAATTTTTTTTCAATTTTACTTTTTTCAATACCAAGGACTCCTCTCCTTTTGTTATGGTTTTTTCAGTCCCTTTTATTCTTTCTTTCTTTTTTATTTCTCTCCTTTATTTCTCTTTTGGTAAAGATTTTCTACTTTTCCTATCTTTCCCACATAAATTCCTCATACAACAGGTAAAATATACCTTTTCTTCTTTATCTTTTACAATTATATGCTTACCTTTTAAATCTACTTTTATTATTATTATTTTTTCTTTTCTCTGAGGGCTGGGGGTCATGGCTTTGGTTTGGGTCAAGTAGGCCATGAACTCATAGTTTTGGGTATCCTTTTAGCTTTGGTCTTTAGAAAGAAGGTATTGGTATGTCTCCAATTTGACATAGTGCTGATTTCTTTCTATGTTTGGCAGAGGTTGGGTCTTACATTCACCCAGCTTAGTAAGGAGATCATGACTTTGAGGGACCCACCCAGGCTGGCCCCCCATAGTCTTAGAGCTGCAGATGTCAAACATCATCATTTATCCTGGTTCTCTCTTACTGTCCATTTTCTCTCCCTTTCCTCAATTGTTTCCTTCCACTCCCCCACTTTTTTTTCCTTTTCCTCTTTGCCATTTTCTTTTCTTTCTCCCTTCTCCTTCTTTACTCCTACTTTCCTTTAGGCCTTATATCAAAAGGCCACTTCAACACCTAAGCTCTGAGACAAGGTAATTTAAGCTGAAAAAAATAGTGAGAAGCAAAAAGTAAGGGAAGGAACTGAATAAGAAGAAAACACACATGAGGAGGAACAAATAAAAAAATTCTGGCAGCATGAGAAACTGGAATAGAGCAACCACCCCAAGAGATCATGAGGTAGCTACCACAAAGTATTCCACCTATAAAGAATTAATGGAAATTAGGGTGGTGCATGTGGCTCAGAAGAGTAGGGCGCCGGCCTCATATGCTGCAGGTGGTGGATTCAAACCCAGCCCCAGTCAGAAACTGCAAAAAAAAAAAAAAAAAAAATTAACAGAAATTTTAAAAAGGGTGGCTATGCACTTCTAAGCTGAAACTTTCCAAGCCAGAGAATGGTCAGTTACCATTAACATTCTTAAGCAAAACAATATGCAGCCCAGAATTCTGTATCCTGCTAAACTAATTTTCAAAATCAATAGAGAAATCATATTTTTTACTGAGATACAGACATTGAGAAAGCGCACCACATCAAGGCAAGCTCTATAGGAAATATTTCGACCTATTCTCCATCCTGACCATCACAGTGGACCACCAGCAAACTAAACACCCAGAACCTAAAAGACAAAATCTAGCTTCCACAATAGAGCCAAGGATAAAACTGAACAACAGACTTTCAAAAATTAAGATGAACAAAGCTCCACCACACTTATCAATTCTCTCAATAAATGTCAATGACATGAATTCCCTACCAAAGAGGTACAGGCTGGCCAGCTGGATTAAAAAGTGCAAGCCATCCACATATTGTCTCCAGGAAACACAAATGATCTCAAAGGACAAAAACAAGACTCTGGGTGAGAGATTGGAAAACAATATTTCAGGCAAATGGAAATCAGAAGAAAGGAGGGGTTGCAATCTTACTTTCAGATAACAGTGGATTTAAAGCAACTAAAGTTAAGAAAGACAAAGATTATGACTTCATACTGGTCAAGGGAACAATACAACATGAAATTTCAATTCTAAGTATTTATGTTCCCAGATTTATGAACCAGACCTTAAATAGTCTGAGAAGTTTGATATCATATAATACCATAATATCTAGGGGCTTCAACACCCCTCTGAAAGAAGTCAACAGAACCTCTAAACAGACTCTAAACAAAGATACGAGGGACATAAATGTAACATTAGAACAAATGAGCTCAAAAAACATATGTAGAGTACCTCATCCCAAAGCTATGGAATATACATTCTTTTTGTCAACCTGCACATCATACTTCAAAATAGAACATATCCTAGTACACAAATCAAACCTCAACAAATTTAAAAGAACTGAAATTATATAATATATCTTCTCAGACCACTAGGCAATAAAGGTGGAACTCAATTCCAACAAAAAAGTTCATCCCCACACAAAGGCATAGAAATTAAACAACTTTCTATTGAATGAAAGTTGGGTCAAAGAAGAGATAAAGGAGGAAATTATTAGATTCATTGAATATAGCACAATGAAACTACAAGCCACCAAATCCAGTGTAATTGGGTCAAAGAAGAGATAAAGGAGAAAATTATTAGATTCCTTGAACATAGAACAAAGAAACTACAAGCTACCAAATCCTGGCAAGAGCAGTCCTAAAAGGGAAAATCTTATTGCCTTATATGCCTACGTTCCAAAAACAGAAAAAGAGCATATCAAGAATCTAATGAATTAAGGAAATGGAAAGGAAGAGCAACCCAATTCCAAACCTAGCAGAAGAAAATAAGTAACCAAAATTAAATCATAATGAATTAAATTGAAAACAAAAGAATCAATCAGAAAATTAATGAAACAGTCTGTTTTTTGAAAAACTAAAATTGATAAACCTTAAGTCTAAGGTTGAAGGTTTAATTAACTAGAAACACAAAAGTAAATTCCCTAATAACCTCAATCAGAAACAAAAAAGAAAAAATAACAAATGGTTATTTTAGAGGTACAAAAGATTCTCTGATTACTACAAAAAACCCTATGCCCAGAAATTTGACAATGTGGAGGAAACAGACTAATACATGAAAGCACACCATCTCCTTAGACTTAACTAGGAAAAAATAGATCTCTTGAATAGACTAATATCAAGCACTGAGTTTTATGAAACAATAAATAAGCTTCCAACAACAGCAACAACAAAAAAGCCCATGACCAGATGGCTTCACACAAGAATTATATTATTCAAAGAAGAGCTTGTACCTATACTGCAGAACCTATTCCAAAACATTGAGATGGAAGGAAACTTCCCCAACACATTCTATGAAGCAGACATTACCCTGATACAAAAACTAGGAAAAGACCCAACTAAAAGGGAGAACAACAGACCAATTTTTCTAAGAATATTAATGCAAAAATACACAACAATAACTTAGCTAATAGATTGTAGCTACACATAAATAAAAAATTATACATCATGACCAAGTAAGATCCCAGTGATGCAAGGCAGGGTTAACACAGGCAAGTCCATAAATGTAATTCTCCGTATCAAGAGGAAAAAAAAAAAAAGACCATATCTTTTCTCAATAGATGCAGAAAAAGCATTTTATAAAATTCAATATTCTTTTCTAACAAGAACACTTAAGAATATAAGCATAGATGGCAATTTTTAAAAACTGATTAAAGCCATCTATGACAAACCCACACTAATACCATAATGAATCGAGTAAAACTGAAAGCTTTTCCACTTAATATACAAACCAGACAAGGATGTCCTCTATAATCACTACTATTCAACATAACTGTGGAAGTTCTACCCAGTGCAATCAGGCAAGAGAAGGATATAAAGGTCATCCAAATGGGGGCAGAGGTGGTCAAATTCTTGCTCTTTGTTGATGATATGATCTTATACTTAGAAAACCACAGAGACAAACCACAAAACTCCTGGAAGTCATCAAGAAATGCAATAAAGTCTTGGAGGTAAAATCAATGTCCACAAATCAGTAGCCTTTGTATATGACAATAACAGCCAAGTTGAGAAGCTAATCAAAGACACAATTCCCTTCACAGTAGCTTCAAAGAAAATGAAATACTTAGGAATATACCTAACAAAAGAGGTGAAGGACCTCTATGAAGAAAACTACAAATCCCTAAGAAGAAAACAGCAGAAGACACTAAGAAATGGAAGAACATTTCATGCTGTTATCTGGGAAGAATCAACATTGATAAAATGTCTATACTATCCAAAGCAATCAACAGATTCAATGCAATCCCCATTAAAATACCAACATCATACTACGAAGAACTGGAAAAATAGTTCTTCATTTTGTATGGAATCAGTAAAAAAACCTATAAAGCCAAGGCAATTTTTAATAATAAAAGCAGGGCTGGAGGCATTACTCTACCAGACTTTAGGTTATATTGTAAGTCTATAGTGATCAATTAAAAAGCTAAGGAAACAACAATCAAAGCAAATAGACAATCTTCAATATGGGAAAAGATATTTTCAGGTTACACATATGACAAAGGCTTCATAACTAGTGTCTATAGAGATTTCAAATTAATCAACAAAAAAGAGCGAGCAATCCCTTTTGTTACTGGGCAAGAGGCATGAACAGAACCTTCTCTGAAGAAGATAGATGAATGTGTAATAAAGATATGAAAAAATGTTCATCATCCCTAACAATCAGAGAAATGCAAACCAAAACCATCCTGAGATATCATTTAACACCATTGAGAACAGCCCACATGACAGTCTCAAATTTGCAGCTGCTGGCATGGATGTGGAGAGAAGGGAACATTTTTACACTGTCACTGGAACTGCAAACTAATACAGCCTCTTTGGAAAACAGTATGTTGGATCCCCAAAGAACTCAAATAAGACCTCTCATTTGATCCTGCAATCCCACCACTAGGTATCTACCCTGAAGAAAAAAAAATCATTTTATCATAAAGACATTTGCACTAGATTGTTTATCGCAGCACAATATACAATCACCAAGACGTAGAAACAATTTAAATGCTTATCACCTCAGGGGTGGATTACAAGGTGTTGTAAATTTGTATACCATGGAATCTTATTCAGTCATAGGAAAAGACGGTGAGTTTACATCTTTTGTATTAACCTGAATGGACTTGAAACATTCTTCTTAGTAAAGTATCACAAGAATGAAAAACAAGTATACGATGTACCCATACTAATATGAAGCCAGTAGACAATCTATTATGTGCCCACATAAGAGAAAAACTCAATTCAATTTAACTGGGGGGAGGGAGATTCAAGAAGGGAAAATCAGGAAGGAGGATGGAGGGGGTTTGGTTTTCTCCTCCTTAAAGGGCACAAGGTAGTAGTGTATGGCACACCTGTTGGGTGTGGGACACAATTACTAGAGAATCTCTATTTAACAAATTCAGAATTTGTTATCTGGTTGTTTATTCCCTTACAATAACCTGAAATTAAAAAGAAGTGGAGAGAAGTGTCCTATTCTTGGATGGTACTATTCAAATTTATAAGGATGTCAATTTTCACAAAATTATTCTTCAAAGTTTTAATTTATATTGTTTTGTGAAATTTGATAAGCATAAAATGTATATGGGAAATTTAAGGTGCATGAGTAGCTATCTAAAAATTGAGGTGGGGAGGGCGGCGCCTGTGGCTCAAGGAGTAGGACGCTGGCCCCGTATACCAGAGGTGGTAGGTTCAAACCAGGCCCTGGCTGGCCAAAAACTGCAAAAAAAAAAAAAAAAGAAATTGAGGCAGGAATGTTTAGCAGATGTTAATGGGGAACTGGTTCACTAAGTATTACTAGTTTCTTACATTGAACTATATCAGATATGGACTTTAGATTAATTAAGTTTCAAGTTTAAATATAGGTAAACTTAAGATAATATGGGAGCTTATAGAAGAATATGTAAAGTAATACATATGTGACCCTTATCTCTTCTTCCTCCTTATCTGTTCTCAGTTGGTTTCTCTTCTTTCTCTCTGTGCAATTCATTTAGGCCATTTAAAAGAACCAGAACAGTTACTCAATGCAATTGCAATGTCAATGTTGATTGCATTTTTATGTGTTGACTATGTGTGTTACAGTAATCCTAGAATCATAAGCAATATAATATTTATAAATGTACATATATTTATTTATTTATAGTTTTAAAAACTAGAATTTTTATTTCCTTAAATTGTTGGATGCAAGTAGGTTGATTGTCTAAATTTAAATGAAACTAAACCATCCTATTCACATAAGTTTGGTATAAATAAAATAATTAGAAAAAATCAATATCATATCAATATGTAGATTATTCTATGTTCTGAAAGAAGAGCACAGTCTCAGGTTATTTTTCCAGTTGTAGAAAGCTGCTCTAGTTCCCTAAGGACCACAGAAGTTTGCAGTCAGCAACCATAAACAGAACGGCATTAAACTTGTCCTTGTCCTCAAAAGAACAGACTTGTGACCTTGGCCTCATTAATCGTGTGGTGTGTTCTGAGTTAATAAGCTATAGCTTAAAAAATTCGGAATTGTGTTTAATACTAGAAATACTCTCAGGTTTAGTTTTTGTTTTGTTTATATTTATTTTTTGCTGTTAGTCAGCAACCAATGTTTGAGGGCTAACAGCTTTCAAAAATCCATTAGTAATCACGTAGGTGTAAACACTCTATATTTGGATTTCATGTTTTATATCCATCCGGCAGTTGATAAAGGTATGGAGAAGAGCATAGAATCAAACTGCTAAGAAGTGTCTGTGCCAGTATAAGTCATCTAACCTATCTAGGTCTCAAGTTCTGCAACTGTAAAATTAAAGGATTGGATTAGCTGGCTTGAAGTTACCTTCAAGCTCTTAGATTTATAATTTCCAATTCACGGGGGAAATCCCATTGATATTCTTTAAAAACAAAATTTGTTCAAGATCTCTGTTAAGAGTTTAAGCTGGGGGAAAAATAAAAGCAACTTGGAGGAAGGACTTACTGCAGTGGTTGCTAAGGAGACCAGCTACTTAGTGGTTCAGGTTATTAATCAGTATAATATCTTTCTAAGTATTCAGCCATCATGGTAGAAATGCCATTAGAGCAAAATTTCTTTTGATTGAACTGCGTATGGAAAGGTTTCTTATTAAAATTCAAATATCCGTAGAAATATTAATCTATTGTTAGCTATTAAAATTTGTTATCTCAGTTTTTAAGTGTTCAAGTGTTAGGACAAACCCAGAGGGCTGTGGACAGAGGAAATGAAGAAAAGAAGATGTGGAACACGGCAGGACTCCTGGAGGGAGAAATCCACTGTAGCTTCATGGGAGGAAATCCCAGATTAGGGGAAAGTTGCAAAGATCTTAAGGAATCCAGGTGGGAAAAGGTACCAAGAAGAGGAAGGAGAGGTGAAGCCAGAGATGGAAGGAGACTGAGAAGAGGACGTGAGTGTGGTTCCCGAATTCAGTACGTTCCACGTGTTGGGTGGGTAGGTAGAAAGAATAACGAAGTTCACTGCCTAAAAACTCAGGTTTTGTCTTTCTAATTCAAGATTTTACATGGCATATTCTAGATATACTCCGATCCCTAATTTTAAGTTGTTAAAATCAAAACACAGCATATTTCTTAGTGTGAAAGTAAGGATATAGTTCTAAGTTTATGTTATAAAGAAACCATGATAGCTTTGTATCATGCCTGAAGGAGCTTTACTTTTTAAAACATATTATATTATTTTTGATTGTATAATTGTATACATTTGTAGGATACATGTGATGTTTTGGTATATGCCTACAATGTAGCATAATTAATTTAAGCTAATTAACATACTCATTAACTTGCATACCTATCATTTTTGTTTTGTTTCATTTTTTTGAGATAGGAGTTTTGTTTTATTATTCACATTGACTTTGAACTTGAACTCTTGGGTTCAAATTCAAACTCCCACCTCAGCCTCCCTAGTCTCCTCTAGTAGATGTCATCTTTTATGGTGAGACATTTGAAATCGCCTCACTCTACTTTTAAATTTTGAAGCAAAATATACAAATGGACAACTTTAAGCAGCTGTAAATCAGACATCAAGGCAAAATAGTTTGCCACATTCTGCTTTGCTCTTTTCTACTCGTACATTAAACAATTCTGATGAATGTAATTGTATATATTCATATAGATTAGGAAAAATTTGAGATTCATGTTTCCGGGAACTAATATATTAGTTGAAGACTTGAAGACTTTTCTTTTTGTGTCATATTTGGACAAGTGTTTCTATAGCAAGAACTCTCATAGTAAATTCTTGAATTTTTCTTGGCTGCATAAATAAATGAAATTTCTTAAAGTGAAATGGTAAATAAAATAATAAAGTGATCAAATACCTTTTAACACTTATTCCACACCATTCCATAACACTATACCGTTCTATAGAATCATAGGGTGCTCTAGTATATATCTTAATTTATATAGTATAAATAAGTCCAAGGCTGGGAGATTCACCACTGACTACATAGCTGGAAGCCAAAAATTGCTCTATGGAATATGCAAACTTGAAAATGATAGTTATCAAGTGAGAAAAAGACACCTCATACCTAAAGTTGGAAATAAAGCAAAAAAAGAGCATGGAGGTTCCTCAAGAAATTACAAGTATATCTACCAAAAGATTGAACAATTCCATTTGGGGGTATTTATCTGAAAAAATTTAAATCAGAATCTCAGAGCGATATTAGCACTTCTGTGTTCTTTGCAGCACTGTTTGTAAAAGCTAAGACATGTAAGCAACCTCGTTGTTGACAGATGGATGAGTGAATAAAGAAAATGTGGCCTATACATACAATGAACTATTACTCAACCTTAGAAAAGAAGAACGTTCTGCAGTGTGCCACAGCAAGGCTGAACCTTGAGAATATTATGCTAGGTGAAATACACCAGACAGAAAGATAAGCACCCTGTTTTATGAAGTATATAAAATACTCAAAACTCTTAGAAGTAGGCAGCAGAATATTAGATGCTAGGGGCTTGGACAGGGGAAATGAGGAGTTGCCGAGTTGCTAATCAGTAGATACAAAGTTTCAGTGATGCAACATTAGTGAATCCTGGAGATGAGCTGTGTATACAGCTAATAATATTGTATTGTACACATAAATATTTGTTAAGAGGGGAGAATTCATGTCAGATGTTATTACCACAATAAAAATTAAACTTTAAAAAGAAAGAATGTTATGTACTCAAAGAACATTTTCCTTATAGCCCAGCTCAAGAGTTTTTCAAGAAAAATGTTACTTTTGGCTAAGAAAAGTAGACTCCAAGGTAAGTGGGTGCAGGGAAGTGGTTTGCTAGCAGGAAAGTGATTATCATGAGATAAACAGTCTATAACAGAAGGAGAAGTGCTCTTACCAAGAAGATGAGAATAAGAACTGTGCACTCAACAAGTGTAGGCAAGGAAGGAGAGCGTATCAGAACATTGTGCATTGGACAGCAGTGCAGAAAGAACGGAGACATTAAAAGTGATCTTACGCAGCTTCAAGCAGTGGGCAACTAAAGAGGAATTCTCAGAAGTTTTCTTGTCAAGTTTTCCTTGAGAAAATCTACATTGACAGTTTATGTCATTTTCCACAAATTGTTTAGAATTCTGTAGGAGACAGTTAACTTTTGTTTCATTCTTGCAAAACCATGATGCCCTAGGACATCACAGTCACAGAATATCCAGAGTCCCTCTCTCCTTTTGTCTGATTAGTATCTTCCCTGGTTTTCTGCCCTCCCTGATATGGACAAGGCAGACATTCAGGGAAAGGGAGCAAGATATTCAGTGACTTAAGGAAAGTATCTGACAGAAATGATACTTTGTAGCTTAATGGAGATATAAAAACTTGTAAATGTTAAAAATGATGTAGTAAATTTCTATTTATTATCTACTTATTTGGCATCTATGATTCTCCTAGAGAATATTATCTACCATCATTAAATAAATGTCTGTGTAGCTGTGAAGTTAGAAGCACGGTATACTGAGTTGCCCGCGTGAGGAGTAGCTCAAGTACAAATCAGAAGTGGAGTTGGGAGAATACCTCACTGAGGTTTTCAATTTGGAGATCATAGTTGGAACCAGCAGGTTTTATCAGCTTGTGATGGTGCAATTTAAATGGATGTCACTTGAGGTTAGAAAGTGCACCTCGGTACCATGTTCTCTGTCTTCTGAAAAATGACTGCTATTCCTCTGCAGTGGCTGCTAGGATAACCTGGATCAGACTTATGAAATTCCTGTGTGTCCTTTTCTTGAAAGATATGATGAAATTTGGTAATGTTTCAAGTTGATTCAATCACTAATAACAACAACAACAAAAAGACTGAAACCTAATTTTGTTTGTGTATTTGTCAAATATGCCACTCTACTTAAAACCAAAAAGAAAAAAAAATGTTACAAACAGTTTTTAAGAATATTGTTCTAGTTCATACTGGTCTGAGAAAAAAAATCTCATATAATTATTAAAAATAGACCCACAAATATATCTTGTGTGATGCTTTCTTAGTGTTTGCATGGCTATGTGTGTTGTATGTGCACTTGAGTATACATTCACAAACACATCAAATAGTTTGCTCATTGTTTATCCTAATATTCTGCATTAAAGTGCTCACTGGTGATAGGTAGATGAGAGGACAGGAAAAACCATGTGTCCGTCCTGGAGATCCAGATTACTGGGAAGATGGTTGGGGGATTCTAAAGGGAATGGAGGGTCAGGATGAGTCTATGACTCTAAAGAGAGTCTAAAAAGAATAGACTAAACACAACTGACTATACTGCTTCACCAAGGTTCCAGAGGATGGACCAGGTTCATAAACCACTTTATTATGAAGTTCTTTGAGTAGAATCCCGGCATCTAATCTTTTGTGCATCAGTCTGGAATTGTCCGGTATCCAGCGACCCTGGTGAAGACTGACTTTCTCCAATATAGCATAGCAGCAGAATCTTTATACTCCCTGTACCTCCTACCTAGTCTGTATTTCTTATTTTATTTTCCCAATCTTTACTATGTTTTTTTTTTTCATTCTGAGACAAAAAGGATGAGAAGGGGAACATACAATTATGACAAAGTAATGAAGCCACAACTCATCTGCCTTGGATTTGTGTCATTCTTAATTGACACATGGGGTAAAATTATCCGCCATGGAGAAAAAAAATAGTATTTATGACTTCGAAATTTATATCCCAGAAAATATGATGCTTAAATGTTTTCAGTCCATGGTATTTTCCACCCCCACCTCAAACATAACTTGAAAGATAATGTGGAATGGTAGAGGCTGAGGATTTTTGCTTTATGAAGGACCTGGCCTTGAATTCTCATTGGTCTATTTACTTTGTGTTATATTGTTGTTGTTGTTACTTTAGAATATTTTGGGGGGTTACAAATGTTTTAGTTATACAAATTGCTTTTTTACAATCTGAGTCAAAGGTGTAAGTGTGCTTCTCTCTCAGTTAGAGCACATTATACCCATTAGGTGTGGATTTCTCTCCCTCCTCCCCTGTCCCATCTACTTGCTTTCCATTGAGTTTTACAGCCCAAATGTGTACATGGGTGTTGATGGATTAGTTATAATTTAATAGTGAATATATATGGTGTTTCTTTTTCCATTCTTGCAATACTTCACTTGGAAGAAAATTCTCCTGCTCCATTCAAGTTGTTTGAAAAGGTAATAATTCATCTTTTTTATGGCTGAGTAGTACTCCCTGGTATACATATGCAATTATATTAATTCATTTATATATTGATGAGTATTTGGGCAATTCCATCCTTTGCAATTGTGAATTGTGCTCCACTAAACATTCAAGTGCATGTGTCTTTTTGATAAAATGATTTTTTTTTTCTTTTGAGTAAATACCCAATAGTGGAATTACTAGATAAAACAGTAGGTCCACTTTTAGTTCTTTGTGGTATCTGCATATATCTTTCAATAGAGATTGTTATGTAGTAGCTTGCAGTCCCATTGGGTGGTGCCTGTGGCTCAGTGAGTGGGGCCCTGGCCCCATATGCTAAGGGTTGTGGGTTCAAACCCAGCCCTGGCTGAACTGCAACAAAAAAATAGCCAGGCGTTGTAGCGGGCACCTGTCGTCCCAGTTATTCAGGAGGCTGAGACAAGAGAATCGCCTAAGCCCAGGAGCTGGAGGTTGCTGTGAGCCATGAAGCCATAGCTCTCGACCAAGGGCGACAAAGTGAGACTCTGTCTCTTAAAAAACAAATGAACTAGCAACTTCAGACTCGAGTTTAAGCAAACCTCCTGTGCAGGATTATGTGCATAGGTTATATGCAAATGCTATGCCATATCATATCAAGGACTTAAGGATCCACAGATTTGGGTATCTGTGGGTATACTGGTACCAACTCCTTACAGATAATGAGAGATGATTACAAATAATACTTGTAAAGCCCTTAACGTAGTGCTTGTGACATAGTAAATACTCAGTGTCAGTAATCAATAAATATTCTTAGTGGATAATAAAAAAAAAACAACGAACAAACAAACAAAAAATAAATAAATAAATAAATAAAAACAATGTCTATGTCTTCCTTTCTCTCCATATCCATGATAACATCTGGGATATTATCAGGATTTCATCTGGGATAGTGTTAGCGGATTTTTTGATAAAAGCCATTTTCCTTAAAGTTATATTATAACTCAATGTGGTTTTGATTTGCATTTCCCTGACAACTAGAGACATTGGGCATTTTTTTCTATGTTTACTGGCCATTAGTTAATCTTCTTTTGAAAAGTTTCTGTTCATGTCTTTTTCCCACTTCCTCCTGGGGTTGTTTTCTTTCTGCTTGTTTGCATGAGTTCTTTGTAGATTCTAGTTATCAGCCTTTTGTCAGATGTACAGCATGCAAATATTTTCTCCCATTCTGTAGGCAGTTTGCTCTATTGATTGTTTCCTGTACTGAAGCTTTTTAATAATCAGGTCCCACATGTTAATTTTGTTGTGCTGTGTTTGGAGGTTCTTCATAAATTCTTTGCCTAGACTGATGTCTATGTGAGTTTTTCCGAAATTTTCTTCTGGAATTCTTGTAGTTTCATGTTTGTTATCTATTGTGAATTAGTTTTTGTGAGTGGCCACAGGTGTGGATCCTGTTTTGCTCTCCTCATGTGGCTACCTAGTTTTCCCAGCACCATTCATTGAATAGCAATTCTTGTTCCCAGTGTCATGTTATCATCTGCTTTGTCAAAGATGCCATGGCAGTATGAGGATGGTTTTAATCTGGGTTTTCTGTTCTGATGCATTGTTCTCTGTCTCTGTTCTTGTGCCAGTACCATGATGTTTGGGTTACTTTAGCTATTTAGTGGTTTGAAGTCTGATAAAGTGATGTCTCTCAATTTGTACTTTTTTTCAATGGTTGCTTTGGCTATTTGGGCTATGTTTTGATTACATATGAAGCATAGAATTATTTTTCTAGATCTGCAAAAAGGATTTTGGTTTTTTGATGGGGAATGCATCGAATCTGTAGATCACTTTACACAGTATAGACAAAAAAATGTCTGTGTTATTTTTACTTTGAAAGCTATCAGTTTCTTCATCTGAATTAAGTAACTAATGAATCATTAATGAAGAAGAGGGAGAAGCAGAGTCTAAATATACAGTGGCTTCTCAATAATTATTTGTTCCTTCCCATTAAACAGATATGAACATGATCTTTATCACTTTCTTCAAACAGAGAAACGAATGACAATTTATTGAACATTTACTATTTTCCAGGCTCTGGGTTAAGTGTTTTAACACACTATCCCATTTAATTCTTACAACAATTTAAAAATTAAGAACTATTATGATCTCTATTTTATAGTCAAGGAAAATTAGGCGTGTAGAGTTGTGTTAATTTGTCTGAGGTTACGTGACCAGTGCTTTGGTTTTCCAATCATATCTGTGCTATTACCCCCTAGATTGCAAATCTCTTCACTAAAGCAGCAAGTACAAAAATTTCTTTCAAATCATTCTTATATAAAATTTGTACAAAAAGATTTGTATTTAAATTATGAAACAATTAAAATATTCCATCCTGTTCAAGCTTTTGCTTTTGAATGGATAGTAGGAGAAAGTTAATTCATGAAATAGATGAAAAATCCTAAATTTAGACGATGGTATTAAAACTGGGTTGATTTCCAGAATACCAAATATAATCTACTCCATACAATTCCCTGTAAAAGAGTCGATATGGGCATCTCTGGAGTTGAACATGCTTGATTGCCGAAGTTATTCTCTTATTCCCAAATTATTTTGATGTAATTAATTAGGAATTTTATTTAGGATAATGCTAAACAGATCTCTATCTCATTAAGACTGAAAGATACTTATATGTCCTTTTAGATAGAAGGGTCCACTTCTTCCTGATAAGTAATTTAAATATATTGGAGCATATACCTAAAAGAACATGACAATTTTAATGTGTCAATTCTTTAGCAATGGAGGTCATATAATGATTTACTCTGACTGGTTTGAACTTCACTTTTCTGTAGTTGGAAGAGGTGTGTGTGTGTGCACGGGTGTGTATTGTGGGTGTACGTGTGTGATTATTGGAAATAAGGTAGGGTGTTATGAAATTTAAGTCCAGTTAGATCTGTTAATTCTCTCAAGCTTCTCCAGCCAATGGCCTGAAGAAGTATTTCTCTGGCCTAAGGCTGCTCAGTCTGATGACTGATTATATTTCTGTCCAGTAAGGTGAGAGAGATGAGTCTTCCTGAATCTCTTATCATTTTATACTTGGTAGCTTTCCTTTATTTCTGGCACCATCATTTTACCTTGGCCCTTCCATCATCACCTCCACTTTCAAATTCTGAGAACTTACCAATGTCACAAAGGTAAGATACATGAACGTATGGAGGAAACAGTGAATCTACAGTTCTATTTGTATTCACTCTTATCCTTCTAGTAAAAATTACTAGGCAAGGTGACTCAGCTGCAAAACTCTATCTTAGAACTGTCTTTCTTTAATCACATTCAGTACCAACTACTGCATCTTGAGCTTCCAGAAAAACATACCCCAAGACACATATTAGCATGCAAGAAATTTATTAATGAGCTCTCTTAGAAGCAATATCTATGGAGAAATGGAAGAGAGTGGGCAAATTAGAAATTGGGTGGCTGTGCAGTAACAAGGCCTCAGCTGACTCACAGGAACTTGAAGCTGAATTAGTCCTTTGACCCATGAGTGGACCTCAGGACCCATAAGAAGCTAAATTAACCAGTCACAAATGCAGTTTGCCCCTAGAAAGAGCAAATTTCTTGAAGGAAGGTGACTTGACAGCTGTGATCTATTATCTGGCAGTTGAGGGGCTAAGTCCTTTGGTCTTAAAGGGTGATCTGGATGGCAGAGCACAGCATCTGATGACTAATGCTGCCTAAGTGGAGAATATAAAAGTAACTTCTATAATTTGTATTGTTGCTTCTGTAAAGACTCCCCATCCTTTTATCCCCATGTTGCAAACTCTATTTTTTCATCTAGTACTACCTGTTCTTTCCATTGAAGAGTACTGAAAAAGAAATTCCCCCCGTTAGTCATCCGATGGTCCCATGCATAACTTCAGGGAAGCTTCATGTCCATATGAGCACATGTATTGTGCTCTGATTGCATACATGGAGCATGGAGCAGTGTGTCAGTTGTGTAATTTTCTCTGTGAAAATTATAACTACAGACACATTTTGGCTACTTAAGAGTTGCTTTAATTAGGACTGAAGGAACCTTTCTGTGCTCCCCAATCAAGAGCCAGAAATCTGGAGTCAAGTTTTCTTTTCTATTATTTCCTCTCTGTTCTCCTGTATTAGATTTTCCTATTAAGCATAATCAAAATTTTTTAAATTAAGCTGTTTAAAACTTGAAATCTCCTTTTCTTAAATAATTTTGATTTCTCCATTTTTCTATTTTGTTTCTAATTTATGTGATTTTGATAGTTACATTTTGTGGATGCCAGATGAGAAAAACTCCTAGTTATACCTTATGGTGCCAAAAAATATTGAAAACTTAAAGTACAAAAGCTCAGAGAGCAAAGGGAAAAGATAAATGCTATGGTTTAGTAACAAAGTGTTTGTCTCTATTACACACAACACAGGGATATACATATACAAAATCACCTACATCTATATATGCTTATTGATTAAAAAGTAGCTTATTAGTTTGGATATTGATTTTCTGAACACAGTTACAAATGATAGATTTTTATTTGGATTTATTTATTTATATTATATTTAAACTTTTTAACTGCTATTTTAAATTAATTAATTAATTCTAATTATCTTAGAATTCATACTTTTTAACCTATAGTTTATTTTTGTTTTTTTATACCTCAGTTTAATATAAAGGCATAAAAAAAATTAGGTTACAATTTTTTTTTTGGATTTTTTAGGTAAAGTCCTCATTGTAGTTATGTCCCACACCCAGGAACCTATAGTTTTATCTAGTAACTCATTGATTAAAGCTAAGACTGTAATAGTAACAATGCTATAATGTATATTTTTGGCCAAGGTAATGAATAAGAGTAACTTGTCCCAAATGCCTCAAATTAAATGATATTAAGAAAATATATTTTTGACTACCCTTTAAAGTTCATATTTTCAAGACTTTTCTTTTGAGATATCACACTATAGAAAGTTACTAAATTACTAAGAATCCCTATGGATCTTTTAATAAGATTTCTACAATGTTAATATTTTTTAATGTTTATATCCTTCCTTTTTCTTTTTTCTTTTTCTTTTATAAAGTATATTTGTTTTTGAACTGTTTCAGAGTAGGTTGCATTCATGATGCCCTCCTACACTTAACATATTTCAATATATCTTCCTATAAACTAGTATATTCTTTCTATAACCATGGTATAGCTATCAAAGCTAGAAAATTAATATCAGCATACCAGTAGCAAAACTGAAGAGTAAATTCTCATGACTGTCAGACAGGTAAGATCACCAGTTTCTCCTGTTTCTGTCTGAGGTACTATGAACATGCTAGTGGTTGATGTGTTGAGAGTTTAGACAAGCACATAAAGGGTAAGAGGCCTCACTCAGGACACTTCCCAAACTATGTGTTTTCAATAAATTATGTTCGAACAAATGATATCAGTAGTATAACTGTTGTTCCACATGTTTTTCTTTTGTAAAGAAAATATATAAATCTCAATTCTAACACTTGTATTTAATTTTATCCCACAATTCCATTACTAGGTATCTAATCAGAAGAACAAAAATCATTTTAAGACAAGGACATCTACACCAGAATGTTTACTGCAGCTCTGTTCACAATTGCCAAGACAGTGAATCAATCCAAGTGCCCAACAACCCATGAATCAATTAACAAACAGTGGTATATGTACACCATGGGGCACTATTCAGCCATAAGAAAATATGGAGATTTTGCATCTTTTGTGTTTGCCTGGATGGAATTGAAACACATCCTTCTTAGTAAAGTATCTCAAGAATGAAAAAAAAATCCAATGCACTCAATACTAATATGAAACCAATATTTAAAAAACTACAGGCCTACACCACATAAAACAACAAGCATAAATATAGTCTAGTAAAGGGGAAGAGAGAAAGGGAAGGGCAGGGGGCAGGGAGGGCAACTGGCCGGACAGGGGAGGGAAATTTGTGGGATCTCACCTAATGTGCACAATGTGAGGATATTCAGCATGCTGTCTGGGTGAAGGGCTAAACCACAACTTGAACTTTACCTGAGAATTGAAAACAGCGTAACCTAAACATTTGTAACCTCATGTTAATTTTAAATTAAAAAAAATTTGAGATGATTTGCAATTGTAATTTTATGAATAGAAATATGGAATGTCAAGGAAAACTACAAAAATCTGATGATAGAAAGTGTAGATGACACAAACAAATGGAAAAACATTCCATGTTCATGGATCAGAAGAAATAATGTGGCTAAGATGATCATACTGCCTAAAACAATTTACAGTTTCAATTCAGTCCCTATCAATATCATTTTTACACAAAATTAGAACAATTTAAAAGTTCTTGGAACCAAAAAAGGGCCTGGATAGCCAAAGCTATACTAATAAAAAAAGAATAAAGCTGGAGGAATCATACTATCTGATTCCTATACTATTAATAGAAGTCTACAGTAACCAAAACAACATGATAGTGGCATAAAAATAAGATACACAGATCAATGGAGCAGGATAGAAAACATAGAAACAAAGACATGTTACTTTGTCTACAATAAACTTATCTTTGACAAAGTTGTCAAAAACACATGCTAAGGAAGGGACACTCTTGCAAATAAATAGTACTGGGAAAATAGGATTGCCATGTGCAGAAGCATGAAACTGAATGCCTGTCTCTCACCATATACAAAAATCAACTCAAGATAGATTAAAGACTTAAATGTAGGACCTCAAAATATAAAATTACTTGGAAAAAACCTAGGAAAAACTCTTGATCTCAGGAAAGAATTCATGTTTGACATTGATCTCAGGAAAGAATTTGTGTTTAAGACCTTTTTTGCTAAGACCTCAAAAGCATGAAAATTAAGAATAAAAATACATATTTGAGACTAAAAAGCATCTGCAGCAAAAGAAATGATTGATAGAGAGATTAGACAGCCTGGAGAATGGGAGAAAATACCCAAAAAACATGTAACCAACAGGAAACTAATATCCATAATTTATAAGAAACTCAAACAGCCAGACAATAGCAAAAACAGTCACCCACTAAAAAGTGGGCAAAGGACATAAATTGATGTTTTTCTTTTTTTGGTTATTACTATTAGTACTAAGTTTATTTTTATCGTCTCAAGGTCTGAACACTGGATCCAGTCCAGGTCAATAAGGTTGTGTTGTGCCTCTTGTGTCTGACTCTGTCTCCTGAAGTCCTCTGCAATCTCCAAAAGACTCAGCCTGCAGTCTTGGGAAAAGGGTAAATTCACAGGAAGACTGTGAAAGATTTGGGACTGAAGTGGATGATATAAAATACTCTGTCCTATCTGCAATCTTCCACAGATTGTAAGAAATAAATAAAGAAGCCACTATGTTCTTGCTTCAGAGAAATAATAGTATTGTTGGTGATTTTGGTCCCATCGTGTATCTTCTATTCCTTGACCTCCCTAGGAGATCTTGATCCTGGTCTTGTTCTAAGGACTTATCATGTTCTCTTTTTATTATCTGGGAGTGGCATATAGATCTTCTATTTTGAAACCACACTTAGACGCTTAACTCAGAACCCCAATTTCTTCAGCAAGTAGTTCTCTGCACTCAATTGCAGGGTAAGGGTCTTTCGCAAATGCCTAGATGAGAGTGTGTAACGGCATGGGACTATATGAGGCGCAACACCTGGTTTCTCCTCTTTGCTTCTTTTCTGCAGGAAAAACTTGTCCTTGAATTTGGCTGAACTCTAAAGTCTCCTAAAGTTCTGGGTTTTTCTCCAATCTGTGCCTGGCTCTTTCATTTTGAAACCAGATCTGGATTCTTTTTGACTCATCAGTGTTGGTTTCTAAAACAAATTTTCTTTCGTGGTACAATCTGGGTAAGGTTTTTGAGTGAAGGTATTGATGAGGATTTTCAATCAATAATCTGTGAAATTGGTGCAACTGAGCCTATGATATTTTGCTGTGGTTGGGCTAGCAGAACTGCCATGGGCCATCCTGGAGGGGAGAAGACGGGGAAACCTGGAGGCTCAGGGACCTGGAGCTGAAACATCTGAGTCCAATAGACATTTTCCAAAAGAAGACATACAAATAGACATCAAGCATAAGAACAAATGCTCAATATCACTATTCATCAGAGAAATGCAAATTAAGGCACAATGAGATATCTTATACTAGTTAGAAGGACTACTTATAAACACTAAATAAAATAACAGATATTGTTAAGGATATAGAGAAAAGTGAAGAGTTATAAATGATGAGAATGTAAATTAGTACAACCACCATAGAAAACAGTGTGGTGATTTCTAATTTTAACTAAATTAGAACTAACCTCCAACACAGCATCCCACTACTGTGTATGTATCTAAAGGAAAAGAAATCATATCAAAAATAGATCTACACCTGCATGTTTATCTTAAAACCATTCACAGAGGCAGATATATGTAATCAACCTAAGTGACTATCACGGTACTACAGGATAAAGAAAATGTCATACATGTACACAATGGTATAGTAGCCATAAAACGAATGAAATCTTCTCATTTGCAGCAACATGGATGGAGTGAGAGTCCATTCTCTTATGTGAAACAACTCTGAAATAGAAATTCAAATAGTGGAGGGGCAAGATGGCCGACTGGAAGCAGCTTCCGACAGAGGCTCCTGTCCAAAAGGAAAGATAACCTCCAGAAACTGTCCAATTGAGCTGAAGACTGGCAGCCCAGACCAGAGAGAGAGAAGTGATAACTGCAGGTCACCTCTGAGGCAAGCTGCCACTTCAAGAAACCAAGCTTCAGGCAGAAAAACTGAACTAAAGTTTTCCGCCATTCTCAACTTCCAGGACGCCCTTCACCCCTTACCTGATGCAGCAGAAGCCTGACCTCTGCTGAAACTGAGGGAGGAGTACTTGAGCAGTGCCCACCATCCCTATCTGCCAGACCAGGTGGGCTACCAGATAAGAGACTCCAGGGCCACCGAGCCCCTGACAGCCCCTAGACCAGGGTCTCCGCCAGGAACCCCACGTGGCCTTGATTGGCACCCTGCCAGGCTTTGGCCTGCAGCCAGCAGCAGCCAGAAACTCCGCAAGGAACCCCGCTGGGCCTTGACCTGCCACCAAAAGGGACCAGGAGGTCTGCGGAGACACCCACAAACATGATTGGCACCCCACTGGCTTTGGCACACCACCAGCAGTGGCCAGAAAGTCCGCCAGGACTCCTGCCCGGTGCCAATATGTGCCCCTCCTGGCATCGGCCCACTGCCTGCTGGGACCCTTGCCCAGCTCTGATCCATGCCCCAGGCCCGCTGCCCACAGGGGCCAGAAACTCCACTCCACCAGGACCCCCGCACAGCTCCGATTGGCACCCCACTGGGCCTTGGCCTGCTGCCAACAGTGGCCAGGAAATCTGCCAGGACTCCCATGCAGCCCCAATCTGTGCCCTGCCTGGCCTTGGCCTGTGGCACACCAGGACCCCCGCCTGGCTCCACTCTGTGCCTTGGTCTGCAGCCCACAGTGGCCAGGAACTCCACTCTGCAGGGATCCCTGCACGGCTCTAATCTGCGCCATCAGGAACTTGGCCCTCCACTCGGAGCAGCCAGGGAATCCACCAAGCCTCAGCTCACTGCCTGGCCTGCCATGGCCAGGGACTCTGCTGGGAACTCTGCACCAACCACCACCTGCCGCCCACACCAGCCAGGGACTATGCCAGGAAACTGCCATACCTCCTCCTGCCTGCCCCGGCAAGGAACTCTGGGAGCCACATGACCCAGCTCCTCCCCTACCCTATCTGCCTCCGCACTGGATCCGCTCTTCTGGCCAGGGACTTAGGAGGCTGCGCTACCAATTCCCTCCCCTCTGGAGACCTCCTCCCAGCCAGAGACTACTGGAGGCATGGGCTCCCTTTGCAAAGGCCACCGGGTGCCCCATGCCACACCCAGCTGCTTGATCTAGGCATGCCACACTCTGGAGCTGCTCCCACAGTCAGAACTCCCTGGGTGGGGCAGTCCCACAGGAGACACACAGGCTCACTCCCTACAAAGACCCAGCAACCACAGAGTGATCCTGCCTGGGTCTGATCTGGGAGAGACACCTCCCCAACTCTGAGGACAGTCATAGGGAACAGTGAAAAATAATCACGAGGCAGAATCAACTGAAAAAGTCTGGCAATATGAATAATCAGAGTAGATCAACTTCCCCAAGGAACAACAAGGTAGATACAGTGCAAGATCCCTTGCATAAGCAAATGGCTCAGATGTCAGAAATCGAATTCAGAGTCTGCATAGCAAATAAGATCAGCAGAATGGAGGAAAAGATGGAATTAGAATTTCAGGCAGTAATCTAAAAGATGACCCAAAAGATGTCTCAAGAATTGAACGAATTCAAAGACAAAATGACCAAAGATTTTGACACATTGAGACAAGAAGTTGCAGCCCTCAAAGATCTGAGAAATACAGTAGAATCCCTCAGTAAC